>CM037152.1:56252763-56260263 GCA_020921065.1 Vaccinium darrowii
TTCTCACTATTATTTTGTTGTTGGTCCACACTTGCAGAAATGCCTTAGGCCCCTCCTCTGGAACAGTATGTCTATCTGGATTACTTATTTGTGTTGTTCGTGTGGTGCGCGCTATGGTTGATAGTTCAAGACAAGAAGGTGCTAAAGGGATGGTGAACGTCATACTGCAGTGCTGCGTTAATGCCCTTTTCGCAGCTTTTGATTTCGTTAATAAGTTCACCATCAACTTTGCGGCTATAACTGGTGAAGCTTATTGCAGTTCTGCAAGGATGGCATACGAACTTCTGAAAAGGAATCTTCTCTCAGCTGTTTTCGTTGAGACTATCTCCACTCGTTTACTTGCTGGAATTGTTTTTGTACTCTCTGCAATTTATGCAGTCGTGGTGAGTAGTACCTATCCATCATTCTGCAATTTATGCACATGACCTAATGATATCCTTCTTGTTTATGTTACCTCTTCAACTATATACCTCCAAGTCTCCGTTAAAAACTTATAATTTCTCTAGTGTTTATACCGGACAAAGGCTGCCCTTAAATTCTGCTCCTGACTGCAGGTTTGGGCAATACTAAATGCTGTCAGCGATCTAGGGGCAGACTCGTACTTTGTGGCCGCAATGGCATGGGTGCTGCTGATTGTGGTGCTTGGGTACTTTGTGCATGTTCTGGACGATGTTATTGATACGGTGTACTTGTGCTATGCCATAGACAGGGACAGGGGAGAGGTGAGTAAACAGGAGGCTCATGAAGTTTATGTTCATCTCCCCATCAGTAGGAGCCATAGACAGTCTCTCAGAACTCCGCTCATTGCATAACCATCCCTTATTTTTAATTTGTGTTGTATTCTGTTTTTAATTTTGTATTCTTTGACTTAGAATTGCCTGTTGCCTTGTACAATAGCGGGATTTTTTCCCCAATAAAATGAGAAAATTTTTTGAGTGAAAAGTTTGCATCACGTTATAGTGGAAGGTTTCAAGATTTGGAGGAACCATCTATGGAGCAGTTAGCTCCTGTTAGCTTTCAACTTGTATTTGATAGGTAGACCTTGCCTCTCGGCAGCCTCCGAAGTCCAATGTGGAATGTGCAACAAACAGGATGATGTTTAGGTTCTTTCTGTTCCATTCATCTCACTAATTTCAGATGAATACATCGCTCTTTGCAACTGCTCAGAATTATTCTAATGAGAATCCTTGCATACATGAGGGAAACGTTGGTTCAGAATTATGTATTATAGACGTGTTTCACCATATTTGTGAGGATTGAGATTCTTGGTATAAGAGACAATGGACACCGGTTATGGGTCGTTATGAAGTTTCTTTTTCTGTAATGGGGAGGGGCCACTCCCGTGGGAGGCCTGCCTGACCTTTCACATCCATAGGGTTACTAGGCTTGAGTTGATGAATGTTGATTAGTTTCAGTTACTCTCTGTGGGTCTCTCTCTCTCTCTCTGTGCGCGTGCTCGCCAATGTGTGGTCCGGTGATCTTGGGCCCCCGCTAATTTTGATTTTTGAGAGTAAAGGGAAACCTCGAGCTTGGGGATTCGAATATTGGAGATTATGTGCTCAATTAAAGGATTATTGAGAAGAACAAACCATTAGGAAGTTTTGGCGACAGAACAAACTAGTATAATTCTACATGCGAATATGCGATTCCCATCAAGAATCCTAAAGGTTGTAGTCTCCCGATCTAACCGTCCATTTCTAAAGTCGATGGTTTCATTGTACAGATGTATTCTTAGCAGTAAGAATATAAAAATATATCTGAATTGTTGATTGCGGATATGAACGGTGAGATCGGGGGACTACAGGACTACAGGAGGCTCTCCAAGTTCCTATGTGACCCATTAGCGTTTACAAAGGAAATGAAGGGAATTTTGTTCGTTGTTGGCATGAAGCTTTTGGCCAGTTTTGGGTGGGTCTTCTATGGAAAATTTGCTTTTACGCAAAGACTAATAAGGAATGAGAGATGGATCTGTGTGTGCGATCCGAAATGGGACCCCTGTAATACAAACGTTGTTTTCAGTCGCTAATACTGCATTCCATCACAAAAATAAAAAATAAAAAAACCAAAATTCACTTCATTTTGGTTTTGCTCAAATTTCATTTTGCTTTCCCGTAATTTTTCAAGATATTAAAGAATTCGACAGGCCTTGTACAGGAAGAACTATACACATTTTGGGCACTTTTTGCTTTCCCCAGAAGTAAAAAAATCTGGACGGTGATTTGGCACTCCCAAATTACTAACCTCTCTCTCCAATGAAACTGATTTTTCGCACTCCCCTTTTGGAGTGCGGTTAGTACTTTTGGGAAGTGCCAAAATCAATTTCAAAAGATTGTTTTCAAAAGTACTAAAACCTTGATTAGTTTAATCTTTGAAATAAATTACAGCTATCAACTAGAAAATGTAATGATGAATGATGATGTTCTTAAATGACAAGAAAGGTAAAAAGAGAAAATAAAAATATGACAAATGTGGACAGTAACTATATTTTTTGCCACCAAAAGTTTATTTTTTGAATGTGTGACATAGGGCTCTAATTTTAAAAGAGGGAGAATATTGGAGCTCTGTATGTGGCAAATTAAATAGTACAGTATTTATTTATTGATGCCGTGAGGTAAATAGAGTCAACTACACAAAGAACTCGGCATGGGCACTTACCCAGGCATGATGGTCGCACCACAATCTTCCATCTAGCAATAAATAAGCAAAAATACTGAAATAGACCGGAATAACGAGAAAGTATTTTGTGTACCTGTGACTCGGCACTAACAGCTCAACCTTGGCCCCATACTCTGCACTCATGGTGGACAATGAATGGAACCATGACATCACATCAACGATCTAAGTAACGCCACATCGACATAAAATAGGCTACCCTTCACACCTCATTTCCAACTTCCTTAATGCAGACGATTAATACATGGATAGACACACAAGTTTCTACTGGAGTGTATATTTATTCATAAATGCATATAAAATTACTACTATATTTCATAAATGAAAAAATATTCAGGTTTCTCCTCGACAATTCACACACATGTTCAGGGTGGCCACAACTCCCAACATATTAGTGGGTGACTGGTGTAGACTTTTAGTAATACTTTACAGATTGAGGGTAATCTTGTCATTTAGGCCATAGATACATTGTAAGGACTCATAACTCGTAATTTACACCAACATCAATGGCATTTTCAACTGACCACATCTATATATGTTCACACCAACAGTCATACTCATACCCTCTCCCCCAACAAATCTCAAACCTTTTATTCCTCAGACCAAAATTCAACTGCAACTACTACCACCATGGCCATGGCTTTCAAAATGGTAATGTTTTCTTTTCTGGGTAAACAAAGTCCATACATGCATTAGAAATTCGATGTTTTTTTTTTTATAACTGAAAATGTCCGAGCTAGTTTGCATACATGTATATACGTCTATATGTATATCTGATTGATTGGTAAATTGACAGGCGACGACGGGAATGTGGGTGACGGAAGAGTGCAAGAGCTCATTCATGGAGATGAAATGGAAGAAGGTGCACAGGTACATCGTGTTCAAGATAGATGAAGGGTCACGATTGGTGACCGTCGATAAGGTGGGTGGGCCAGGAGAAAGCTACGACGATCTAGCCGCCTCTCTTCCCAAAGACGATTGCAGATACGCCGTGTTTGATTTCGATTTCGTCACCGTCGACAAGTGCCGGAAATCCAAGATCTTCTTCATTGCATGGTCCGTCTCCTCTTTTTATTCCATTTCACACTAGTTTTTTTCAAACATTGTGTGCGCATATTTGCACTAGCAAATTACGCCTTTTACCCCCTATTTGACCCAAAATTTTCTTTGGTACCTGATGTTTTGTTTTTTGTTAACTCGATGTTGAATTTAGCAATTGTGTGACTATGTCCAAATAACAACCAAATTCTACTACCGTAATCATCCCATGAACGACAACAAAATTGAAGAAATAGTTGAGTTGTTAACCCTAGACCTTGTTCTAGTTTCAATTACAACTTAAAGTCTAGGGCTATCATTTTAAAATGAAAATATTAACAGGGACTAGCGTCAAATTGGAATCAAAGTACATAAAGAAAAGAAAAATGATTCGTATCTATTCCAGATGCTCATATGTTTAGAGCCGTTTGATGTGTGTAGTATATGTTTCATGTTCATCGTGCGGGACTTGAGCGCATGAACTCACTCCAGACACATTTAGGCCTTGTTTCATTAACTCGATATTTGTAATGTGCTTTTTTTTTTGCTGTAGGTCTCCAACAGCATCAAGAATAAGAGCAAAGATGTTATACGCAACATCAAAAGATGGATTGAGGAGGGCCCTAGATGGTATCCACTATGAAGTCCAGGCAACGGACCCTACTGAGATGGGTATTGATGTCATTCAGGATAGAGCCAACTAGCTTTAGATTTGCCTTTTTGGATTTGGCTCTCTCATTTTGTCCCACTAAACTTCAACTTTAGTGGGTGCTTTTTTCTGGCCTGTTACCTTTTCCCCCCCTACCTTTGTCTAAATTTTGGCACTAATGTAAGCTAATTGTCTCGACTATAATCATATCCTGTGAGTAGTCCAAAGTCCAACGTTAAAGCACCTTACAATGTTTCTCACTTTAATTTCGAGAAAGGGTCTCTGCCATAAAGAAAAGGGGGCTGCCATTAATGTAACTTTTTACGTACAGATCAATGCTTTTTCCGTTTCGTTTGGCACCAGCTTTCCCAATAGCTTTTTCAAATTAGTTTGTCTGTATAAGTATTAGTATGCTGTTTTCTTTTTTCCTACCAACATTAACCAAGTTTCAGCCTAATGAATTTGACTATGTCTTACGATTATAGGAAGTTATTGGTAAGGGAAGACAAATTAAGAGTTGCGTATTTTTTTTAGTAAAAATGATGTGGCTGTATTGGGGCAAAAACGAACAAGATGACATTAAATTTTCATGGAATCAAATCTTTCGAGAGTATTCTCATACACAAAAATGCCTCATACATAGAAAGAGGGACAAGATTGTTATTGCGTAGTTTGGCAAGGTTTACGTGGTCTGGCAAAGTCGGCTATTTGGCAAGGTCTACGTGGTTTGGCAAAGTCGCCTATTTGGCAAGGTTTACGTGGTTTGGCAAAGTCGCCTACTCCCCGCACAAATTTCTATTCTTTGGAGGAGAATACAATTCAGCCGCCCAATTCCAAGTTGCTTTGTCAAAACCCATCTCAATTGCTTTTTCTCTGCTTAGAATGACTTATAGAGGCATGATGACAAAGTTGGGTGAAAAGATTACAAAAAATACCAGGCTTGTATGGCATTGTGGCCTTGTAGGGTTCTATCCAAAGAGCTCCAAAAGTCAAGCATGGTGGCTTTGCCTCATCTCTTTGAATTAAGTCACCACCCTTGTTTCCACGTGTGGAAATCTCCAACGTACGCTTCTTGTCCTTTGATTCTGATGTCTAGGCCGACCATATCTTGGAATCACTAGTACCTGGCTGACTCGACTTGGGTCATTAATTTTAAGGATCTGAATAGTTGTCCATTAAACCATGCACATTCTTCACCTTCTGTATATGCGTATAAACACACTTGAGGGAAGTGACTGAACAACATGACACTTTTGTTTAAAGAGTTCATTGAAACTTGCGGTAATTCAAGGGGTACCGACCCCATGTACAGATGGTGTACAGACTGCGCTCGGAGACCCATTTGTGGAGTTCACGCGAGTGATCCGAATCGTTCATTCATCTTAAAACATTTTTCAGAGCGGCCTTGTAAGAAATCAGCTCAATCCAACATGCATAAATAGTTGATCCAAAATTTCCCCGTTTCATTCAAAATCGGATCACTTGTGTAAGACCCATGTGGGTCCCCGAGCGCGGTGTGTACTGTAAGCCTCCATCTGTATATGTAGACGCGTTGTCATTGAAAATAAATCGAGGAAGAATAACACCGATGAGAGGACCAAACTCCATATGTTAGTTGCTTGATTATAGACCACTTTAATGGCGACATATGGGGAGTGGCTTTCGAGCAATTTTATTAGTTTCTGCTTTTGTCAAGGTGTACCAAAAAAAAACCCACGCATTTCCACAGTTTGGATTTGCGTCAAACCTTTTAAGTACTCACAATTAAATCAGAGTATAACCTATATGGAAAATAAGCACATAAAAATTGTGTACGGTTTGCCATCACTCGAAATCTGCAATGCTAACAATAACCAAAACAAGGCTGAAATGGGACTAAAACTCGCAAACAGGTAAGAGTTTCGTGGGATCTTTCCGAAATCCATTTTGTGTTGCATACTCACGAACCATGATCGACCACACCACGGCGAGGTTCTTCTGGGGATTTTCTTCGAACTTCATCTTCACATCCAAGTTTTAAGTACTGATTCAAAGATTTTCGAGAACTTTTGTGCATCGGTGCCTGTACGAGGACGACTGCCTCAGAAAGGTTGACTTGTAAACTTTAGGCCGAGTTTTGAACCACAATAAACTTCGTTTTTGGAAAACGTTTGGCCCAGTTTTGCATCCTTTTACATTAGGTTTTTCTTTTGGAAACTTTAGGACCAGTTTTCATCTTGCATGCTTTTTTAGCCTTTAATTGTACGATAAAAAAGTTAATAAAAAAAAAATTCAATAAATGTTGATTGCAACACAGAGATTGCAACGGGGAGAAAGAACATAAGATTGCAGTGCTTGCGAGTTGCGACCACAAGTTGCATCTCATGCGACTAGTGTTGGGATGAAACCTGTTCTAAAAACCAAGAGAGAGATTTCTAAAGTTTTGGTCCGGGCGGGGTCCCGGGCGGTCCGAACGGAAAGTGCAGAAAGCTGTCTGCAGGTTTTTGGTGCAATTTTGAAGTTGCTGAAATTCTAGTCCGGACGGTGGTCAAGTCGGTCCGGACGGGATTGGTTTTTGGTCCGGACGGTGGTCAAGTCCGTCCGGACGGTCCGCACGGGAAAAATGTGCGGTTTTGTGTTTTTAGGGTTTCTGATGTATTGTGTCGTCTTACACTATAAAAGGGACACTTAGGGCAGCCCCCATTGTAACTTTGATTATTATTCATCATAGTGAAACACCACAGCACCCCGTGGAGTACGATTAAGCAATCAGCTTAAGTCGGAACCACGTAAAATCTCTGTGTCTTGTTTTTCCTTGCTTCTCATTGTTTTCTGTTCTTGGTTTGTTCTTCGATTGTGTGTGTTTGTCTGTGGGTTTAAAGCGCGCGAATTCATAACAACTGGTATCAGAGCTCCGGGTTAGGAGGTCAAGGGTTTACACAATGGCTGAAGACAAAGTCAAGATCGAGAAGTTCAATGGTACGAACTACGCGTTCTGGAAGATGCAGATGGAGGATATTCTGTATCAGAAGGATCTGTATCTCCCCATTGATGGCAAGAAGCCAGACGAGATGAAGCAAGCGGATTGGGATGTTCTGGATCGCAAAGCCTTAGGGACTGTGCGATTAAGCCTCGCGCCGTCAGTTGCGTCGAACATCGCC